>CM050174.1:36303842-36308842 GCA_027410445.1 Discoglossus pictus
ATATTAGCAGCTGTGTAAGTCATGGGCATCAACACATTTTTGCTAAAATGTAAATCTTCAACGCTACAGGAATCCATTTTGTGTTTGTTACACCACATCCTGAGATTGGGATTGCACATATATGTGTTGTTATCCGTGGTGGGAGGAGAAGGGGACAGGCAGAATTCAAGAGCCTTTGATGACTGGATAACATTAAATTTGCCACCACATCCCTTTCCCCACATTGGCTTAGAAATGTAAATGCCCATTTCATACGCGCAACTGCCACCAATATATAATGTTTCTCCCTCCAGGGTCCTGCAGAGGCATTACTTTTTGTCTAATTAAGATCTAGCTGTTTAACATCTTCCCTACTTAATTATGCTCTTAGACAGATTTAAACTTTAGAAACTCATCACATATATAGTTCTCAGCAATACAGGTTGTTGCTAACGCTTGCGGGCTCGTATAGTGAGGGCCGGAGGTGCTGGTTGAAGGCGCTCCTTGCGATGGTGGAGATGAGCACCATAGGTGCTCATCCCTACGACCCCCTACAACTTTAGGACTGCAAATGCGGACCCTCGCGAAGCGGAGGTGGAGGTGGAGGCTCTACGGCGCCTCACAACCTTTTAAAAACGACCACACCAGCGTTACTTTGAAAAAAATAAACACGCAATGACTAACTACAGACTAACACAAAAAAATACGAGCCACAAAAATACGGCCTTAACGGACAACCCGCGAACAGCGGCAAACATAAAAAAACACAAAAATACAGACATAAAAAAAAAAAAAAAACCTTACCCACAGCAAGGAGGCACACCCACGACCTCTGCAACACAAGTTAATCCTCGATTTTAGTCAAATTTTAAAAGTTTACACAATTGAAAATCTCCTAAGCGAGAGAAAAAATGGCAGACAAAAAAAACGAAAACGAGGCTACACGACCCTAAAGCCGCAAAATACCGCAAAGCAAATACAGCTTTTCTAAAAACCTGTACGACCTACAACATACACCATTAGCAAGGACGCTAAATCATCCACACATACCACATACATATTCGCCACCATTTTACACCACTACCTTACACAATGCGGAAGTACACAGCTACACTAATGGCTTCCCTCGCGCACGCAGCCTATTTACACTACACACTGCACACATTGCTGACACTTACACAGCAGCTCCACAACAGTGAAAATCTACATTGTATGCTGCAGGAACATCAAAACAGATTGTCAGCTCTTCAGCACATTCCTTGCTGCATATATTAATTACAATATTAATTTATGATTTAATTAATTAATTAACTAGCATTAAAAAAAATATACACAAAACAAAAAAAAAATAACACCACACTATCGCAAACAACCACAAACACCTTCACTGCGTCACCCACAAGGAGAGCCAATGGTGCTCATAGGACACACACTACACCAGGGGAGAGCCTTGCAATAAGCGCCAAAAGGAGATCAGTGCGGACCTTACAATAAGCACAAAAGCACCTATGATAACAACAAATACACCAACCCAGAGTCTCGCAATGAGTGCACAAGGATCTCAGACGACCAAAACACTTAGGGCCTCATTCAATTGCGATTTGGCCAATTGAATATGGCTCTAATTAAGCACATAGCATATTTTTTTTAAAGACGTTTTTAGTTAGTGAAAAGCTTGCTTTTGGATAGATGCTTACTAACTAAAAACTTCTTTAAAAAGTATATGTTATGTACTTATTTAGCACCCTATTCAATTGGCCAAATTGCAATTGAATGAGGGCCTTACTCTCTGTGGCAAACAGCATTACCTGCCTTACAATTTTATTGCCGTCATTTTTTTACGGGCAAGTCACTAGTATATATATATTTATATATATAAATATATAGGTATATATTTATATTTATTTTGACAATTTAAACAGAATTATTTTTTTGGAGGGGCACTGCAGCAACAGGGCCCCTCAAGAGTAGGGCCCTGATGCTTTGCCCCAGCAGTAGATCCCAACTGCTTCTTATCCTGGGAGTAGAGTTGAATTATCCACCCCCCACAGATTTTTTTGGGCTCCTATGCCCATGGCTGGAAGGTTCCCAGCCGGCCCCCAGATCAAAAAGGCTAATAGCCACCGACTAAGATAATACCTGATTTAATTTGCATTTGTGTTTGTTCTTGTATAAAATACCTTGCTAGGTTAATTATACCAATTATAATAAGTTTCAAGCAGACATGGCAGGACTATTGGTTCCATTTTTCTTGGAATGATATCAGAACTTCGTTGCAGTTTTAATTACGCTCCCAACCGGGTGCAAGTTACGACACCAACTGAAACCATTAACAAACTATTTTCTCATGGCAATTTAGCAACAGGGTGTGGCTGCTTAATACATTTATTTTAATGTAATTACTTCTTAATAATCCATTTCTTTATCATCATGGTCCACATCCAGACCCATATAAGTCAAATTATTGAACATGACAGCATTATTTAGTTTTTATTTCTCTCATTATATTTCTCTACCACCTCTACTGGGCGACTGTTCCTTAGGGCAGTGGTCTGTGACCTCTCGCTGTAGACAAGAGTTAAATGTAACTCTGGACAGGAAAAAATAAGTCTATTTGTTAATATCCAGCAACCATATAAGATACTAAATAATTAATTAAGATTACAACTGGAAATCCAGATCAGTGTTTATTTTTTTATTGTGTCTTCTCCACAATTTGTAACTTCTGCATTTTCTAAGGGTTTAGTTTTAGAGTAGGGCTTATAGTTCAGGATTAGGGGTCAGGGTTAGGGGTTATGGTTAGGTTTCAGGTTTAGGGTTCAGGCTTAGGGTTTAGGATTGGGGTTATGGTTAGGGGTTATGGTTATGTTTCAGGGTTAGGCATCAGGCTTAGGGTTTAGGATTAGGGGTTATGGTTAGTGGTTATGGCGCTCATTGCAGCCCAGGTACTGGGGGTGATGGGAGCCCTGGGGGCCTCGGCGCTCATTGCAGCCCCTGTCGGGTGTTGGTAATGCCAACTGCGTGCCTCGCGGAGCTGCGCAAGGGACGCAAAGTGTGACCAACATCGTAAGCGTTTCCCACACTGACAACTATTATAGTGATATATATATATATATATATATATATATATATATATATATACTATATTATATATTAAAATCTGCAAATGAATGCTTGTTTTGATTATGTGTGCTGTGCACTTTTTATTGCAGATACATTACTATCTTATGCAAAGCACTTTTCAATTTCACCCACATAAACAAACTTGCAACCACCATAAACAAACTTGAAACCATAAACAAGAGCATGTTCAGAGACCAATCACATCTCAATTTGCATCTGTGGTTGTTCTTGTTCATTCAAATTATAATACATGGAAGCACATGAAAACTGGACTATTCGCTACATGCAAAATTATATTTTGTGAATGAGAGGAAACTATAAATGCAAAGTAAACAACTATATGCAAAATAGGATTGTGACAGCTGAAACTGCCACTACTTTCAAAAGGACTAGCTCATTATTTTACAAAGCCAAACATATACAGTGGGCATATACTTAATGGAAGCCATGTTTCATATGGTTATGGATTACAAGAGCAAAGTCTTTGTTGGCACATTTGCATGTCCCTGCCAAGGTTCCCAGAATGCAGTGTAATAACTGTATTTCTCTGAATTCTGGTCATTCAAAGACATTCAAATGTACTATTTATTTACTGTACTACTGTATGGTGGAGGGCCTCTATCGCTCTTTTGCCCACCATATATTAAATGATTGTTGTGGTGAACTACTCAAAATATCCAATATATGCACACATATACAAGCTAAGGAACCAGCCCCACGCTGTTGAGAGGCAGTAAATTTGAAACCATGATCTCCCCTTCTTCTCAGCCTATTGGCTAAGATCAAGTGTAGTATCTTCTCAGAAATGGCAGGTGAAGAAAATGGCACCTGTCAAGTAGGATGGAGGAAAAACTTGGTCTGACCAGTAGCCGAGCAAGTCTGAATGCCCGGGGGTTAGGGGAGGTCCACTTCCTGCCTCCCCAGCATAGCGCCAGGACATGAAGACTTTATTTTTGGACCCCCCGGCCAGGACCTTTGGTTCGTAAGGGGTACCCATATTTTTTTGCATGTCCCAGCCTACGATTCGGAGAAGCACAGCACTGTGAACCCCACATTAAGCGGGAGGCCCAAGTGAGAGCTGCGGCCCCAGTATTGATAATGGTGCAGATTCTGACGGCACCGATTATGGCACCTCGCACTCCGAGGGGTCCTGCTGGCGTTTTGGCCGGGGATCCATTGGATAGACCTGGGGGAGCTGCTGGCAGCTGTTCCCCCAGAAGTCTCAGCCAGGGTGGACTGGTGGCAGCTGTCCAGCCTGGGTAAGAACCCCCACCCCCACCCCACCATCACCACCCTTTGAGTGAGGGGGATTCTGTTCTCCTATTGGCCCTGGAGACCAGACTGAGAAAAGAAGACCCAAAAGGCTATATGGTGTTTTAGACACCTTTGAGCAAGGATGAACAATGCTTACCCGGACATTTAATATAAACAAAAAACGGCTGTACGTGGGTGGGATTTCTAGCTTGTGTATAATCCAACCCTAGCTTTGCTCAGAGCTGTTTGATACATCAGGCATATGCTTAAGGGAAGCCATGTTTTATATGGTTATAGATTGCAAGAGTGAAGGTTATGGATTCTGGGCATGATACAAGTTTTTTTTAACTTATTTTAGACATTCAAATGTGAGCACAAATGTACTATTTATTTACTGCATCTAAATATACATATATGTATATATATATATTGCTGTTCAGTCGTTTAGTTGTGTCTGACTCTCCCTGACCCTATGGACAGAGCGCACCAGGTATAATTGTTGCGTCTCTGGGTGTGCTTATCCATATGGTTTTCTTGGCAAAGATACTGGAATGCGTTGCCAGTTCCTTCTCAAGCCCCTTCACCATGACAAGGCATCAATCCAGAAGGGGATATATATATGCTTAGACGCACTCTGCAAATCT